>CM019218.1:39449357-39482406 GCA_009741485.1 Malurus cyaneus samueli | reverse complement strand
AAGGGGAGGAGGGGAAACGAGAGGGGTTTCAGGTAAAACAATGCAACCTGAGACTCAAATGCTTAGACTGAGCAACATGTGCTCCATGCACAACCGGTGGAAACAGGTATATTTAGAAGATGATTCATCCAGCTATATAAAGATGAAAAATATTTAGAAATAAGTCTCTCACATATCATTTCTCTTCAGTAGCTTCAGGGCTAGAAATAAAAAGAAATGCTCCTAGAGATGCAGATCTGAGCACTATTATTTGTTTGGCCAAAGTTAAATGCAGTAAATCCCACTTTAAGTACCTGCCTTAAAGCGTGCGGACATAATTGAAATTTCTAAATAAAATGCTGTTTAAGTTGAAAAGACATCTTTATTTTTTTAGCCAAAGTGATTTGATTAAAAAAAGCCAAAACTGAAAAAAAAAAAAAAAAAGCAAACCCTGAATTCATATTTTACGTGGATCAGAGGAAAATTTTTTTGCAACTTTAGTGCTTATTATAATTGCTGTCTTATTGCAGGCATTCATTTGGTTGCAGCTGATTGATTCTTTCAAAATAGGGTTCTATTTGCTCATATATCATTATCCTCCTGACATTTACATAATAGAATCCAAGTATTTATATATGGGTGGCAGACTACTGAAGAGACAAAGATGGTACTTGGAATGAACAAGGTGTACGTCTGGTAGAGTGCTGAATTTTCAAGACAATTTTAACCAGCACTGCTCACAAGTGTGTGAACTCTGTTTCTCAAAATCTGGGCTGGTATACACGTCTTTGAAAACATTTGGAGAAAAGCAGTGCTGATGGCAGTAGTCCATCTATGGCTATTTTGAGCTATCAGAATCCTAAACTCTTATTTGAAAGTCCATTTCTACCTACAAAGGTAATTGGACCAGGGGATGTATGCCCAGATTGCTAGGTTGACAATATCTTCAAGATAAGGGCTTTCCAAGCTCCAAATACAATACCCAACAGAACAAATACATTTTGCCCCAGATCCTTGATTTTTCAAATACCAAGCCTTCTGCAGGGCTGCTGATATAGAGGTGCCCAGGGAAAAAGCAAGAAAGTAAAATTAGCTTTCAGCTGTAAAGCTCTATTTTCTGCATGCACAAGAATGATGGAAAGGGTTGATATCATTGCCTTTTCAGTGACATCTACCTCTGCCTCCAAAATAGCATTGCAAAGTCTGGAAGCAAAGCACGGAGGGATCAGCAACAATACAAATAAATGATGGTGTACTGATGATCACATGGTACTTGTGCAATTTTCTCTGTACTTAGTAGTTGTTGTAAGTAATAGCAGCTACCAAAACTCGGTGCTCAGCTTGGATCATCATCCAGACCAAACAGAGCAACTTCAAGGCCATCTTAGTGCTTTTGGCATTGAAATAAAGCAGAGAAATCAGAGAGTTTTCTTCATAAGTATTCAACAGACTATTTCTTGAGCACTACAAAGATCCCTTTTCTGTCAAAAAAACACTACAGCAATAGAGATGGAAAAAATGACAGTACTTAAGGCAAAGCTTTAGGATCTGGAAAAAGGCATTTTCCCTTGAGAACATGCTTTCACATCTGACTTTTTTTTAAGGATGAAAAAAAGCAACAATTAGATTACACACTAAGACTGGTCTCTCACGGAGGTATCTGCATAGTTTCTGAGCTTTGGGCTCTTCTTTCTAGAAAGTTATGTCTATTTTAGTATTTAGGTGATTAGGAGTATCATGAGAGGTGACTAAGCACTAAAGAATATAACATCTTATGAAAATTAACTTATGACAGCTTCCTCCTCATTACCTTTTTCATTCTGTGCTGTCAAAGCAGAAGACAAACTGCATGAATACATTTAGTCACAATCCCTGCTCCTTGAGGTTACTGGTGCCCAGGTGGCATTGAACATGAGGACTTTACCAAACAGGCACAAAAAAAGAACAAAGAAGGGTCTTGAGAAAATTCTGCGTTAAGTTATTAATATCTCCTGGACAGTTGCCTTCCAAGATCACAACAAAATGAGCACACTAATGGTGTTTTTTTTATTTTCTTAAATGGTTTGAGATATATTCCTAACAGTGGCACTATGAATAGAATCCAGCAAAGGCATTTGCATTGGAGCAAACTTAACTGGCTTTCTTAAAGGCAGCTCACTGAAGGTAGGAGGGTCTCTCATTAGGTCTGAATAGCTCTGCCAGCACAATTGCTCTCAGTAATACCAGGGGTCACGGTAGAAATCTAGATTTATTTACTTTTTATCCTTGAAAAAGGCTAAAATTATCTTTTTCCTAAAGGAAACAAAAGTATCACAGCATAAGAGCATGTAGGTTACAAGATAGAAATTATCATAAATGGAATAAAGAAGCTGGAAAAACAATATGATAGCAATAATTGCAGAAGTGTGTGTGGTACAGCTAAGGCATGAAGAGAACAGTTACTGATCACAATGCTGAATAACATGGCTATGAATTATGTAAACCAGTCCAATGTCATTGCATTTCAACTCTTTCATTGCTCAGGCACTTGCTAGTGCAGAACAGAACTGGCACATTAATCTCAGCAGGTCTCTAAAAGCAAAACAACTCACCGATCCCAAAAGCAAATTTGAACAGTTTGGTGACTTTTTTCTTGCCAATGATTTCTCCTTCTAATTCCTTCAGCTGCACAGCCAGATTCCAGAACCCACAATCTAATTTGGTTCCAAAGTAAATGTTCTGTTACCTAACTTTTAGAAACTAGTTAAGGAACTGTTCACCCTTCTTATTATATGTAATTTTGGCTACGTAGCAAACTTGAAGCAGATTACTTTGAGTAGGCGTCAAACATCTTATCTTGGTTACCTTGGTGTGGTGTTGAAGACAATTTGAGTTAGGCTAAATTTTACTTAAATTGGTATCTCCAAGATAAGGATTTGATCCTATTATCTTCTGTGTAGGAATTGCCTAAGCAGGAGGATTGCAAAATATGAATGAAAATTTCTACACAAATGAGTTGATCATGTAAATAAGAGGTGTAAGATACAGTTCTCACACTGTAACCACCTGCTCTCTCATAAAGGAATACTTTGTAACTGATGACTTCTAAATTTAGAGGCCTTTTTAATCTTTTAATAATCTCCAATGCTTTAATGAGTAAAGTATAACAAATGACATTTTGGTTGCCATAGTGACATAATTTTTTTAACATGTTCCCAGGCTGAACGCCTTTTTCTTTTATTCTTGTTTTGTTTTAGCAAGATAAAGGCTACATCTATAAAAAAATGCAACTTCATTATTCTCTATTAGAAATAAATGAAAGAAAAAGGATATATGCTCTAATAATAGAATATGTTCATACTTAATTACTGGGTGCCATTATTTTGAAGGCGTAACGTTGCTGACAAACACAACGTCTCACCGCTCCACAGAGTAATTAATAGTGTTGTTTATTGTACTATAAGTTTTTCGCTTTTGTCAGACACAATTTGTTAAATAAATTAGATACTGAAGTTCATGTGGGTTTAAAAGATAGTGAATAATAAAGTATTAGCAAGGATTTAATGATACTGAAATAGCTGGAGAGAAGAGTAGTAATCTGATGCAAACAGTTTCCATGGTAATGACTTAAATCTTTCAATACTGAAGGAAAAAAATATCATAATTTAAAACCTGTGTGCTTGTGTATACATTTTTAAAACAGGCATGCATCAAGCATGCATCAGCACTCCATTTCAGACAAAATCCTTCATCTTGAGATTTAGAGCAGTCCAAAGCATCAGTAGACAGACAGTTCTGTCACAGAAGATCTGTCACCTCTGCAAGAACCGATCTGTTTGGGCTCTTCACCAGAACTGAGTTTTACTGAAATCTTTTAAATTTAAGAAAAGAAAAATCCACCATGGAAATCCATTCTTCCTGTATTAAGCCTAATTACATGTCATCATCTAGCTATAAACAGGTTAATCTTTTCTTCACAGTTTTCCTGTCTAAATTTATTAGTCCATCAAACCATGTCTATGAGTCATATGAAATGTTTCTGCATCACAGAAATTTGGTTGCCTTGGAATACTTCTCAATACATCAAACTGATATAGAATAATTAATAATAAAAGAGACAAAGATTATAGACTTCAGCTTCTCAAATTAGGTCTTAAAATCTCCCTTCCAATTAATAGAAAAGCAGCACTTCCATTGTTACTCTTTTGAGAATAAGTACACTCTTGACAAAATTTCTTTCCCATTTATGGCAAATTAATTTAAAAGCTTAAAAACAAAATTTTAAGTTTTAGTTTATAAATTGTTCTTTCAGTTTGTGAAGACTAACATACTGTTAACATTTTTTCTCTTAATAAATTTTCTCTCCCAGGTAAAGCTTTGATTTTCATATCAAAATAAGTTATCTCAGCATTTATGTAAAAGGAAATACAGCATCTTTATTTGGAAGATATTGATTATAAATACTTATGACCGAGAATATTCTGTCTCAAATTTTTTCCAAAGGCCATATGAAGAAAGTCATTTTTCTTTTGACTAGAGACAGAAAATTCCACCTAATAACTTAAAAAATATATAAAAGTTCTCTTGGGTTTTTGTGACACCCTGTGCTCCTCACACAAAGGGCATGGCAGTACTTTATTTCTTCACTTTGTGGCTTATCTTTGAAGAACAAAGCTTTCAAGACTATTAAGTTTCTCTGGGGATCTCTAATTATTCAGTTGAATAAGAGGCAATACTTATTATAATTATATGCCTATACAAATAAGAGAAAGCCCCCAAAATCCTTAATTATCTATTTTCTTTGGTCAGAAAATTAATTTGTGATCCTTTCTATTAAAAAAAAAAAAAAAACAACCCAAAACTATAGAGATGGACATGTTCTAGGGCTGCCCCAAGACCAACTACTCATCACAACAGGAACCTCACATGATTACAGGTCAAATGCTGGCTCTATAAATTGGGTATGAAGGAAAACTAATTTTTTTTTGTAACTATATTTTTCAAATACTTTTGAATTCTAGAAACACATAGAATGGTGAATATGATTTTGAACGAATAATATCTTCATTCATTTTAGTTAGTGATAGTGGTAGAAATACAACTACAAATATAGAAATATAGACTGAGTGAAGGAGTAGTTCTAACTAATCTCCAGATCAGAAACAAAAATCAAATTTGTATTTAAATTATACTTCAGGTTATTGAAAGTGAAGATCAGGAGTCAGAAAGAATTAGACTGAGCTCAGCTATTCTGTAATTAAATTTATCATTGAAACAATTTACATAGCAATTATCTTCAGTGTATATTATGTAATGCTTATATATTACAGAAATGTTATTTGCATAAGAAGAATCAGGTTTGAAAAACTGAATTATTTAATTCAAGACAGCATTAAATCATCTTCATAAAATTGATGCCTTTATAAAATAGTTGAAATCAATAAAAGGGTTTTTTTTGGTTTTTTTTTTTTTTTTTTTGCATACTAGTGATTTGTAGGAAGGGACTTCAGGGTGCAGAGGTTAAAGTCGAGAGAGAGAAAATAACATGGCCATCATTTTGTTATGGGAACCCTCCTTCTCTGGCCTCTGTAATGTTCAGTTTTACTCCTTTTCAAGATCCACCTTAATGAACAAGATTATGTAACAGAAAGGGAGCAAACACAGAGAGGTATCGGTTCTCTAGGATGGCTTCTATGCCTTGTTTGCAAGTATTTACATTGGCACAGCACTGAAGGGTTCTTTGGTAGATCAGAGTCTTTCCTGCTCGCTATAAGGAACTCTCAGCCATTCAGTCATATAGCCAAATTTGTGCAGAAATAATTAAAAAAATTAAAAAAAATTGCAGACAAATGCTCTTATAATTGTCAAGGACAAAAGGATCACAGCCTATTTGACTTGTGAAATGTATGAAAACATCACAGCATCAATAAAGTATTTTTTTTTTAATGCCCTTTTTATAATTACAATTTAGAGTAGGACTAGAGAGCTTGTTGGGGTCTTAGCTGATTTCTGCTAGGAAATTCACAAAAGAAGATTTTAGCATCTGGATTATTAAAACCAAACATTATTTTCTTCTCTTAAATATTCTTGTAATACTGTTTATCTATACCACACTTTTGTTGCATCTCTTTTGCAACAATGAAATGTCTACCACTGAGTGAACTCATCAAATGTTGGGTACTGCACTAACATCCTCAACTAGGAGCAATGGAAGAAAGTGCTCATATGTGCTGACCTCAATCAACCGCTGTATTCCCCTGAATTAAATGTGTAAAGCTGGATTGATTGGCTGAATATTTCTCTGTGATGATCCTTCAAGGCACTTTATTGTAATAAAACCTACCAGAAGAAGGTAACTCTGTCTTGGTTCATACAGAAAAAAAGCTTTCTCTTGAAAAGTTTCTAAGTTTGCCTGCATGAGATGAGACACGCTTTCAGCAGAATAAACACTGAAAAGGGGAAGAAAGTGGAGCTGAAAGTTTTGATAAACTAATAAAGATATACACTTCTTGATCACATAAGTAGACAAGTTATTACAAATTTAGATAGCAAAGAAACAAAGACCTTAAATGTTTAAGGAATAGGTCTCATGTCTGATATTTATTTATGGACCAGACCCTGCTGCTGTGTGAAAAAGAAATTAGCACTTCTTCACTCATTCAAGCAACATATTAACTTCTGCATTCAGGTATGCTTAGCTCCAGGAGAAACCACTAGATCACTTAGTTTCACCCTGAATGGTAACATAGTATATGTAGTTCAATTTATTAAGTCTAAAATTTTTAATCAAGCTAGCACACCATTTGAAGCAAACATGTGGAACACCTGTGACATTATTACCTATATTTGGTTGGTATTATGTTCAGAAACAAACATGTTTATCACCAAAACACATACCAACAGTTTTTTTTCTTTCATTTAGTACCATGCTAGTTATATTTCTTATGACTCAGAGGCCTGTGCTTTTGTATTAGTAGATTTTGAAGGGAAAATCAGCAGGAAAAAAGCCTGAGGTATTCTCAAGAGATGATATCCAAATGATCATTAGAAGAGTGCTATGTATTTTAGAGAAAAGTTGGAAAGGGAAAGAAAAACCAGCATCAGAAATTTATCAGTCTAATCATGAAGGAAATTCCTATCTGACTCTAAATTAAGTGAACAATATAATTCTGAGCATCTAAGCAAGGCAAATGAATCTGACACTCCAAAGGGATTTTCATATTATGTCTTAAAACTCATCTACCATAACATTGTATTTCCTTCTCTGACTTGCTGAGTGAAGATCTGTCTAATGCTTCATGCCATGATACGACAATATCATCAATACAAATTTATTTATTCTATCAGAGCTCCTATCTCATCGCTCATAGACAGCACTTATGGCTCTTTGATGAAAATTACTAATACAATACATATTTTCTCTGCTCACTCAGGTTCGGTTAAAAAACAAAAACAAAAAACAAATCAAAAAAGATAACTTTGAATAAAAAACTTGGTGGGATTCTACTTTCTTTCTTTACTTCCATTCTATCTTTATGGTAAACCAAGACATAACCTAATAAAACTAAGATATAACCTATTTAAAAAAAAAAAAAAATCTGCGAAAAGTCCCATAAATAAACACCTTATTTGGTACTGTATTTTCAAACTCCACAGAAATGCCATTGCATGTCTTTACCCCTGTTAAACTGGGCTTTGGTAAACATGACATTATGTCCTTCATATACACCAGACAAACACAAACACAAACACATGTCTCCAGTGACTATACTTATGTCCATTGTGACCTGTGTTACACGTATGTTACATGTGTATAGGTTATATAATGGAAATGACCAAAATAAATTTCATCATAATTTTTTTTTCCAGTGCTCCAAACTTGAAGGTCAATTTTTTGACCCAAAAGCTATAAATTTGTAGGATTCAGATATTTATCTTCCCTTGTGCACATTAAGCTGGCCAGAGACTAATCAAAATGCACTAAAAGATAGAGTTAAATCTTGGGTTTCTATTCTTTTGCTACTTACTGTTTTTTTAAACCATATTTATCTTTCTTTAATTTCTCCATTTTCTCCATTGTCTTCCTAAAAGGAACAGGAGGTAAAAATTGCCTGATCTTAGTAGAGACTTGTCAGTCTAGCAATTTTTCCATGACTAATCATTGTTTCAGTAATGTTTAAGTGATTGTTCTTTCTATTGCTACAATTATTTCTCCACTGTATTTTATGCACTGGTTTAGTAAAACTGAGCTGGCTCTGAAATGAATTTAACATTCTCACACTTATAGTATACTGTTCTAATGATGAATGATGGTTCCTTTTGCTTCAGCATTCTGTTCATTCTGTTGATTCATTCAACAGGAAAGGACAATTGTCAATGGATTCTTTAGTGACAAGCAGTGGTTAAATCACCTTTGATTAGATACCTAAGTTTGAAATATTTATTCCTGTTAAATAAGGCATTTCAGGTCAATTATTCAAGCTACTCTTAATGAATAATGTTATGACTGTAATACCCCTGTTTTGTTAAATAAATTGCTTGAAAAGCAGCCCTGTTCAGCCCTTATTTCTTATATATCTGTATGCAATCAATAAGCTGATCAAGAGATTTTAATCAAAAGCTGTGGAACACTGCTGAATGCACATTAAGCATGTAACATTCAGCACTTCAGATGTGCTTGGTTACTCGTGTTACGCATCTTTATTTTGGATACTTGGAGCAAAGTGAATATTGAATGATGAAGCTCAAGTACCACATTTCGGAGAGAAATTCTCAGGTGAAAGGACTCCTCAAAAACTCAAAGCTTACAGTTTCATTGTATCTGTTTTTCTAGAAATTATCCAAACATTTCTCAGTAACAAATTATTACTATAAAATGAAACCAAATATTACTTAATTTAGTAGTTTTCCTCAGAAATATTCACTCAGTAGTTATTTCCCTTCATTGCAACTCAGGATTTGTAACTCTTATGAAAAAAATAAAACTGATTAAGTATGAAGTGTAGATTTATCTCAGACTTGTCCATATTTAGAATTTCTATGAAACCAAAGCTTCTTTTATGGACACAGTATTTCAAATATATTTCTCCACCTCATAAAGTGGATTATGTTCTTACATTCATACATTGTTCATACATGTACACGTACACAAAGTTCATACATTGTGACTTCTGTATTTTCATCATGAATATGCTATAAATCAAGATTACTTTGCTTTAAAGTATTTATTTTCTCTTTCCCTGGTTCAGGAAATGTTTCAAGTAGCATTAGGCCACACTACCTTCTAAACTACTGTAAAAAATTAACCCAGTCCTGGCTGAAACTAGGACAGCTATGTATGTACCTTCAAGTTGTCTGAAGGTCCATGTATTGGAGGAACACAAAGGGACACTACAACTATCTTGGAAATTGTACAGTTCCGCAAAAAAAACCAAACAAACTCTCCATGACTTCTCAAGAGCAGAAAATTTAAAAGGTTCATGTACGAGATGTTAATGCTGCAAAATGGGCATCCTGTTGATTGAAGTTGCATGTGAAACTTATTGATGGTATCATGCAACAGAGGAAGTCACTTCTTTTAATCTTGGAAAGACTGCTAGGGGCTGAATCAAGTAACTCAAAAGCTCCTATCTGTAGTTGTCATACTACTACAGTTTTTCCATGACAGTCTTGCCCTGATGGTGCTGGAGGGCAGATGTTGAACAGGTGTGGGTGGGAGATAGGAACTTAGAATAAGAATAATTTACAATTTTATTGCTTCTTTTTCAGCCTTTACATGCTTAGTTCCTTGAAATATGAGTAAAGGTGATAAGAGATTAAAGTGATGCATTGGAGAATCTAAACTCTGGACAAAAAAATAAAGTTCTTGTAATTCTTTTGTACAATATAGATAGCTTTATCTGGGAGGGAGGGAAGGAGGGATGGAGGAAGGAAGGAAAGGAAAGGAAGGAAAGGAAGGAAAGGAAGGAAAGGAAGGAAAGGAAGGAAAGGCAGGCTGTAGTAATCTAATTTATATCAGAAATAAGGAGATGAAACAAAAAAGAAAAACAAAATACCAAGTATAAACAGATGGTGGTAAAGACAGGCAAAGTCAGTGGTTCAAAGGCTGTTTTCCTAGAACACAGCGATACATATATACAACCTCATTAAGGATGACTTAAGCATCAGATTGTGGTTTTCAATGCTGTTGGTGAGACAATTATTGCTGAAAGAGCGAATAAGGCATAAGTAGCTTCTGTTTCCAGCTCTGCCTTGCATTGAGTGCATCAGAAAAAAATACTGTGCTGCTTCTTTTCCTGCAAACAACTGGATCCATCAGAAATAGAATAGGATAACGATTTTATTTGAGTATTTAAAACAGTGACTAGATCCTGTGCAAGGTTTAGGCTGAACTAAAGAACCATGTTTTAAATGCAAAAATCATATTTTTTAGTCTGTGGTTGTGCCTTGTGGATATTCGTAAGTCTTCTTAGTTTCAGCCAGTGAACATAATAGCACTGCAGAATTTTTTTATTAAAATATGGATTAATCTTCTCAGTTTAATTTCTCTAGAACTAAGTTAAACTGATTTGACTCTCATCCTTCAGGAATCACCTTAATTAAATTCACACTGTCCAAGAAAAACAATTTGTCAAACAACTTAATTTTCCTTGTTCAAATGTGTAATATCCAAAACCCCAAGGGTAGTGCACATTGCCAAAGATTCTTTTTTTTTTTTTTTTAATACTACTATCTTCTTTATTAATCAAGTAATTTTTTAATTCAACTATCCTTTTTTTTTTTCAAATAATTTAGAGATACAAAATAAACTGTATTAAAAAGAGACCTAAGTGATTTTCTGACAGTAATATTAGCTGCAATATATCAAAGAATATTTCTGCCTTTCAGAGGCACAAAGATTTTGTGTAATGAAATAAATATCACTGAAGTGTATGCAATGTTCAAATCACATGTATCTCAAACAGTGAAGGGTTGGGTTTTGTTGCATGCACACTTAATTCAGTCCAGTCTGCAGCTTTGCCACTTCTGCTTCCTGTTATTTCATAAGGCTGTCAGCAGCAGAGACTAAAAGCTAACATGATCTAGCAAAGTGTTTTGTGTCATAAACATTGCTCCAACATTCTGAAATGGCCTTGGTCCAAATTACCTAACCTTGTTGTCCACATTTTCTCTTGACCTTAATGGGACTAGTAACATTTGGGTATTTATATGACAGAATTAATTAGCTAAAGTTACAATTAGTATACCATTATTGTCAACAGGAGCTTGAGGGCTGCAGCAAAGTTTGATTCTGTGTTTCCTGAGCTAGCACTGACTGCAGAGGATCCTTGTTTATGAGCACCTCCATTCCACACCAGACCATGGATCCCACAGGTATCCCTGAGGTACCTCCAACTGAACAGGCACCTCTGGAGGGTACAGTGCACGTTCACATGGGGAGAGCTTTCTCCAACTCACTTAAAAAGCATACTCTTCATAAGTAAGGTTATTCCAGCATGTGGCTGCTCTACTCATTCCAGGGTGAGTTTGCTTGAGGTACTCTGGAAAGTGCTCTGCCAACTAACACAAATCTTCCCTCTGCCAGATGAAATTTCCTGTTATATTTTACTATTTCTGAGCCCTGTGCAGCTCCTGAGAGAGACAGAAAAATTTAATATGGGTTTGGTAATGTGTCATACTAGATCAAAGATCACAGCTGAATTCAGTGCAAGCTGTCTTTAGTTTAATTGTTAAGAAGGGGAGAGTAGGTATGGCTTCAATATGAGGCTGGTGTCAGCTAAAATATCTTCTCTTGGCACCCCTCTCCTTTATTCTGAGGAATTTCAGACACACTGTTAGTGGAAAACATCAATTGTCTAAATTGTTTGTTCCTTTAAGGTTTTTATTCCCCATGCTTAACTGTCAGATCTTTCCACACATAACAATAATAACAATATTGCATATTTAATCCAGTGCACTAGCTGATGGGAATAAAACTCACTCTCAGAGGGGTTTATTTCACCAAATCCCTGTTGGCTATTAAATCTTCCAGCTCTGAAGCTCTTCAGAACAATAATCAGAGAAAAGCAAGCAGAGACAGGTTACCGAGAGTGAGGATCATTTTTTGTTTGTTTGTCTTGTCTTGTTCTCCCTTTATAGTGAGAGATTACTGAGCCAGAAAAGCTATTAGGACCCAAAGAGGGAGGTCTCATGCCTCCTACTTACTTGGTGGGGCCATGACTGTATCTCATTCATATTCTAGTGGATTGGCCTTTTGTGGCCTGCTGAAAAGCCATAAAGGCAATGACAGCAAGAATGACTGCATTGCAAGTGCACCCTTTCTCATTTCCATCTCTCCTCTCCTCTGAGACTGACATTATTTGAAAGTCAAATGCAGTGGCTGCAGGGATTCCTGCTTTTTACTTCTTTATTTCATGCTACAACCCAGGCTCACTACATTCCTGTTCACAGTCCAAACACTCCCCAGTGGGCACACATATATCAGTGAAGTCTATGTCTCTTGTTCTCTGTTTTTTTGTTTGAATTTACTTATTCAAAACTCAGCTGCTTTTGTTATGTGGCATTTAAATTTGAGAGAGATACTTCTCTAGTGATCTCATTTACCAAAGAAAAGGCTGCAAGTTTAAAAATATTTAAAAAAAAAAGTGGAAAAAAAAACCATCACTATCCATACATTGAATTAACTCTATGATGACTTAAAATGTATTCACATGCTAATGTATTTCATTAGGATCGAGGCTCAATAGAATTATAAATTTATTAAAGGACATCACTTGACTCAGGAAGATTATTTACCACTAATTATAACACGCAACTCAAGAGTGTAGTGAGAATAAGTGGACAAAACATGCAAGAAAGATTTAACACTAACACAAATATATGATTACATGAATAGCTATCATTTGAAAACTTTGATGAAACAAATATTATTTTGAACATGTGTGTGAAATAGTAACCTAGCTCTTTTCGGCACAAGACAAGTGTGTCAGCTTGTTTTCAATAGGTGTCACAGTAGAAATAGGGGAATAGAGGTAGTGGATAGGCTAGTTACTGACCTTGGCTGACTGACTGGACACCTTTTATAAGAAAACAGCTAAAAGGGTCTAAAACTTTATGTGAAAGAAATAGGTAAAAGAATGATGTGGACAATTGACATGCAAATGAACAAAAAAACAATGCCTGCACTAGAATGGTGAATGAAGAAGAGCACTGTTGGAAAGATTGTGCTTCATGGTAAGCATTTAAACCATTTATAAGGAGCAAGAAATGGAATGCCATGGCATTTACTATGCATTGGTCTTTCTATGCTGCATGGACATTAAAAACCCTATGGCAATTTCACTGTCAGCAGGATTTGTCCCTGAGTCCTTGACCAAAATCTGTCTTTGTTTCTCTTGCTGGGCTGCATGCTGATTTTCCCTGATCTGTTATTTTGCCAACATCTATCGCAGAGATGAATTTATTTCAGTAGTGACTGTGGTTACACAGCTGTAGGACAAAATGTTATGCAGAAGTTATGAATGAAAAATATTATTATTGTTGTTATTAGTATGTCATAAACACAGAATGTGGAATTCCAGCTAGCACTACATAAGTTCTAAGATCCAGCGTTTCAGATTTAATCCTCTTGTTCTGCTTCTTAAAGTTACTCTCTCAATATACAGAACCAAAGCTTTCTTATTTCCAGATGCATGGGCAACTTTCCATTGTGTGACAGCTCTGATTTCTCTCCTCATTGGAAGGTAGAGCATTAAAAAGAAAAAATGGGAGTTTTTAATTTAAGGTAATAGAATTGCATTGGACCAATGCTAGCTATATAAACTTGTTTAGACAACATAAAATTATGGGTAATACACCACCCCTGAGTGATGTCTCACTTTGTGAGAGAAATTCCTGCCACAAAAATTGACCTGCATTAGGTACACACTTGTGCTAGGTGTCATTAAAAGTCATGGAATTCAAAGGGTTACTTTATTCATGTATCTTCTGTGATGGTCTTTAACCATGATCTTTTATAAGTATTTATCACCAGGCTTTTATTTCCCAACTCAGATGCTTGCCAGCAGATAGTAAAAATAGTTCTCATCAGTTTCCATTATGACTTTTACTTTCTCTGCATGTGTTTAGCTCCTTCTTCTTCCATCAAAAGCCTAAAGTGGGCATGATTCTGTCTCTGTACCCTTGGCTTTCATGGCTCATCAGAGCTGACTTGTCTATCTTTGGGGATTTGTAGATTGTTGCAGTAAGTAGTGTGACTGCTGCCTGGAGACACCGCAAACCCCAACATCTTCAGCATCAATGTACCTCTTCTCCCAGTTTCCAAAAGGGGACACTCCTGTTTCTAGAGACTTGTTACACCATGCACTTTTTGTCTTCGGCTGGTAGCTCCCTACACCAATGAACCTGCATGCATTTAATCCCTCTGCCTAATGTACCAAAGTTAGAAAGCACCTGTCCTTGTCCTCAGTACCTGTCCTTGTCCTCAGACCTGTCAGCATAAACCACCCACAGCCAAAAGAGAGAGCAGCATCCCAAGATGTCAAACAGCTGCTGGTCCTTCAGACACATGGAGAGCTGCTGGTGGGTGATGCTGCAGCATCCAAGCCCCAGCAGGGCTGGGTGAGTGGTTTCCTGTGCAAAGGAGGCATCCAAAAGCTGCAGTAGCAGCAGCAGCAAAATCCCAGCGCTGCTGTTACCGTGGAGACAGCCAGAGAGAGAGAGAGAGAGAGAGAGAGAGGGAGGGAGAGAGAGCATGCAAATATATGTGTGTGTGTGTGTGTGCGTGTGTGTGTGAGGGGGTGGATCAAGGCAGGAAAATTGGAAGGAGCTATAGGAACAAGCGTTTTCTGGCCTATTTTACATCTAGAGTTACCACTTTGTTCTTCTCTACCCAGTCTCACTGCAATTCCCCATCCTTCAAATGGGTAATGGCAACGATTCCAGCAGTAGCTCTCTACAAAAGGTCATCTTTTTACTATCTTTGTTGTATTTGTCCCTTTCTAAACGGATCATCACAAGGAGTTTTTACTGCCATCTTGCAGAGGTACTAGAAAAAGCGTGATTCTAAAGACACACTGATTGCAGCTTAATTAGACTCTACTGTTTACCAAACGTAACTCATGCTGTATTATTGTTTCATGTTATGTAACAAATATTTCTGAACATTTCTTCAGCAGCTGTTTGAACTCTCAGTAAAACTAAGGACTCTGCAAAGGTCGTTGTTACTGAAGGAGGCTGAGTAGAAATTCCTTTCTGCACTGTCCTTTCACAGTTCATTTCTGTTCTTTATGTGCTGTATTCTGTCCCTGTGATGTCTTTGCCATTATGTTAAATGGATGATCTTTGTATTCAGACCTTAGAAAAGGTTAATGGTTATTACTGCTATATGGTCCAGGAGGTAGAGTTCAGAATGATAATTCAGATTCATGCCTATGCCTATTTATGTAGACGTTTTTCTGAATAACAGCTGAGTCTCAACTGCCTCCCTCTATCAACCCAGCTCAGCCCTGATTTTTCCCTGCTTGCTCATTCATGGGGCTGCAATGCCACAAACCTTTTGTACCTGCTAAACCTTCCATGCTCTTGGCTTCATTGCCCTTGGTGGAAAGCAGCCAGTACATCTCCAGGGCTGGACACTCTATCGCAAATATTTTCCATTTTACGGTTGTTTAATACGTCAGATTAAATCAGGATTAGCATGCAAATGTCCAAAGGGAAAAAAAAATAAATAAAACATCATTCCCACCCAGTGGTTGACATATTGTTTTCCATATAGTCTAACTTTGAAAAAATTTAGATGCACTTTATGGTAAAGAAATACAGGGGAGACAGCTGTAATTTCTGATTTAGAATGGCATGACTGGAACTATCTGGTTATAGTTACTCATCACTTTATTTAACAAGAATCCTCTTTTCAGCTGTCAAAACTGCTGATTTTAATATTTGGGGCTGAGAGATTCCATTTAACATTCTGTTATCAGATCAACTCATCTAGAACCTCATTTAAAATAAGAAAATCTGGTGCTTTATGAGCATGTATTTTGTTTTGCTCAGATAAAACACTATTCTATCTTCCCTGCTTTGAACTTGTAGTGTCTTGCTGCAGGCTTGAGAAGGAGGTTTCACTTTGGGGTTGGAGGTTTTTCAGCTTTTACTGTTGTAGTTATGGCTGTAATTGTGCTGGTGTTGTTGTTTTTGTTCTGTTTGTTTGCTTTTCCTTAATCAGGGAAGTCTTATTTTTAGAAAAATTACAAAAACCTCTGGGAAAAGATATTTCTTAGTAAAGCATCAGTTTGTCAGAAATAGTAATTTTTAGGAACTGTGTTTGTTGGCCAGGAGGGAAAAGGAAAGTGAAGGGGAGGGAAAAACAACAAAAAAAAAATGTAGTGAAGGGAATTCAGAAAGCTAAAACATTTCCCTCAGCTGAGAACACTGACCAACATCTTGAAATGGATTCTCCAGTGCAGTCTGAATGTATTGTGCTTAAATAATATATATTTTTTTTTATATATGATCATCTTGTTTTAGATAAGAATAATTTTCCTTTTGCTGGGTACATGTGGCTGCAGTAAGATAAGAACATTTCCTTGGTAGCACAGAGCGATGGATCTCTTTCGTCTACCACTAGATGTCATGCACTGATATCTGTCCCAACAGTGCAGGCCAGGATAACAGGCAGAGAAACACAGAAATGTGTGAAAATTCTTCCCCTTAAGCCTTTTTCACTTTTTGCTGTAGTTTAAAATATGAGAAACATAACAACTCCTGATCAATTGATATTTTAGCAGATTTTTTTGTCATGTTTTCTGTGTTTCTAATATTTGAAATTGTTTGCCCCAATGTAAGTTGACTACCTGAATTTTTATTATACTATGTCTACAAATGTTTGTTGGTGGTTTTCATGCTTGTTCAAGCCAAGTGTAAATATTATGAAAAGTTTGCAGGATCTTAGAGATCAGTTGGACCATTAACACGCTCCCTAAGCATTGAGCAATAGCACAATAAACTCAAATTTACCTCTAGCATGGATTATAAGGATGGGTTATCCCTTCTCCCACCTGCCCACATTTTATTTTAGGCTGCCTGTTTTGGTAAGGTATCTCAGACATACAGAACCAGAACTTATTTCATTCAAAGCATCTTGTCACTAGCAGAAAATGGTTTATTCAATACATTTTTTTTTTCTCTAGAAGTTCTTTTTACTGGGAAATCAGGATTTTTTTCAGTTTCAACCCTACTTTTTAGAAGCAAAAAGCATTTTTATTTTGCTTTTACCAAACAAATGAAAACCAACTATTTTCAAAGAACAATTTCTACAAGAAGAGAAAATAATCCATGAGAAACAGGCATGAAGAAAGAGGATTTTGCTGGTGGCTCTGCAAAAAAACTTTTGAGATAAATTTTACTATGCCATTTTTAATGAGGCAAAGTGATTTGCCTCAGTTCATAGAATGCCTTGGTGACAGAAGCATAAATAGACTCCTAGCATCCAGATCCCCAGTCTTTCAGCTGATTGTGCCAGGTGTAACAGGTAGCAATCTAATCTCAAGGCCTCAGCTCTCTCAGTTTCTGTTTGTGATTGCCTGATAATGCCTCCTCCCAAAGATATGTATAACACCTGATTTAAAAACAGACTAGATGTGTGGAGAACAAGAGAAAACCATGGAAACAAGAAGAGGTTAGTGGCATAAGTCCATGCACTATATATATATTGAATGTTGCAGTTACTTCACTAAGCAACAGCTTAGTGTATGGTATAAAAATAAATGTTAGAACATTTTAAAATTCTAGCTTAAACCAAAATGACATATAAAAGCACAAAATCTTGCTGGCAGTAAGAGTACTACATTGATAAAAATCTTTGCTGCTGACAGGGTGGGACCTAATGCTGTTTGTTAGATTCTCAAGTGGCTCTAAAGGTCATGAAAGCTTCTCTATATAACATGGTTATAGTATAATAGAAAAAGGTAACTGACTCAATACCCCAGTTATTGCTTGCTTTCATTGAATTTCTGTACTCATTTCTGCTTAATTAGAAACAAAATTAAATTTTATTTCAATGTCAAGTTGTCGCTGTTGTTTTTTCAAACCACATTAAAAAACAAGATGAATATTTGCAAATAATATTTATATTTTTTGAGAAAATACGTTTGTCTGGTTTTTGTTATCTGAGAAAATTCAATAATTGGGATTGATGTCCCTATCCACTCCTGGTGAGTAATGGTGAAAATTAAATGATGTACACTTAAACTGAACAGAGATACACTGCGCTTTAGAGCAGACTGTGATTTTAAAAGCTATGTTACCATCTCTCATTATAAAGGAAGAAATTTCTTGCTAGTAAAAATGAAGCATTTCATGGCACAGAGTGGAGCCATATGTGTCAGAACTAGTGGGAGAAATGCTGAAAGGTCAAATATGCCAAGTGCAGGAAAGTTTGTCAGAGCCTGACAGAAACTCTTCAGCTGAAAAAATCATCTGTCGGAGAATGTAGATTCCTCAAAATCAAATATTTAACAAATCACATTTCAACATTACCAAAGTCCTGACAGAAAGTTAAGAAGGCTTTGAATAGACTTTGCCTGCCAAAAAGCTGTCAATACGTGACTGCTATGCACACACCCATTTCCTTGGGAGATGCTTTGGACAGGGGTGGTGGGGCTGAAAGGTTTGTTTTTGTTTTTTTTTTAAGCAAGCTTTAGGCCTAGGAGCCCCTGTGCCAAAAGGCTGCCTTTCTGTCACACTTCTGCATTCAAGAGGATTGAGGTCCCTGGCTTCCCTTGCTGGAGCCTTCAGGTTCAACATTCTGTCTGTTCAGGCTCTTCCCTGCTTTTGAGGCGCTGAGCTGGGGCGATGCTGTGCTCTGCTGTGCCCTGCTGTTATCCCCAAAATGCCACAGGAAGAAGATGTTGTTTCCATGCAAGTGCACAAGGCTGCAAGCTGCCAAACCTCTGCTGCCCTGAGCCTGTGCTCTCACAAAGCTCTGAGGTTGCACCTTGGTCTTCACCAGAGACACTGAAGTGATTCACTCCTTGATGACCTTAGGTAGGACAACACAGCCATGACACATTATTTGATATTTAACTTGTCACTATTGCCTTAAATATGCCTAAGCAGACACTTGTACTGAGAAGAGAGAAAGTATTCCTGAGCAAGATAATTGAAGATCCTATAGCTATGTTCTTTTGAAACCTTTGAAGAGGTTTATACAAACTGAATGATATTTAATAGATACCTTGAAGCTGCTATCTGTAATTTAGCATTCATCATTCCTGCAATTACCACAGTTACTTCATTGTACATGCAGAATAAAATAAGCCTGCTTCGAAAAAGAGAGAAAATATTTTGGTCATGGCCTCTGACTGCCTTGAAACTCTCCAATATACCCCCCTATCTCTGATCACCTTTCTATCAGACTCCATGAAGTCCTAGATATCTCCCCAAATGAGAACAGTCTCACAGAACGTCTGGCATAGAGAGCAAGTAATAATTTAATGTGAGATGACAGGGAAGATTTTCTGTTATGTATCTTCAACAAATGTACTTCATGAAAGTTAATATTTATAGCTACACTGTTGTTGATAATGGTAAAAGGAAATAAAATGCTGTAGGCTAAGCTTCATGCTTATGCAAAAGAGCAAAGCAGTAGGTTCTTAACAGTGCCATGGAGAAACAGAACTGGAGCATATTAGGCATAATAATATTCTGACAAAGCCACAGTTATCTCCTATTAGCATTTTTCAATTGTATTAATCCAAAAATAGTCTGTATATATTGAATTATGAGAATTATGAATGCTGAAAATTAGTTTTGATCCTAATCATTTCAGGTAGAAACAAGGAATGCTATCCCTCTTTCCTTTCATCAAATAAAACTGCTTATAAAGTCACTGTTTAAAAATTACTTTCTGTCATTAGGTGTTGAAAAGATAAATAGTATTAAAGTATTAAAAAGTCATGAGGCAGGATGCTTAGGCCACTGGAACTTTTCAATGAGAAGCAGTATGGACAGCAAGCAAAAGTGAAAATGTCATGCTTTGGAAAATAATAGTTTCTATTTTTATGCTAAAGCATTCCATCCGTCTCCTCAAGTGCAAAATATTACTGTGGAGAAAAGACATATTTACTGATTGCTTTATCAAGACATCTGGCATTGTTCTTCTCAACTTTGTGTAAATACACTGTTTCATTATGCTTTGGCGAAGATATTTGCTAAAAGTTAATGGGATCATGTAAAATAGGTTAAGTGAGCACAGACATTTATGGGAATAGGATACTCCAGCAAGCGCTGCAACCCTAATTAGCAGGACCCAGAGTTAAGGAAACTGCATGCAAAGGCTTCCTCATTGATTGAATGACATAATCTATGGGCAGAGATAGTGCAATGGCCTCTGAACTGGGGGAAGAAGTGCTGCCAACAAGCATGAGAAACTTGCATGATGTCATAAAGAAGCAGTGAGTGGATTCCTACTTCTCAAAATTGCACCTGGATATGTACTGATTTGCTTGTCTTATTCCACAGTAAATAGCAGGTGTACTAAATTATCCATGCCTTCTATGATTCAAGGAAGAGTCCTGACATCCACTTTCTTCCTATCACTCCCTGGGTATGTTGTTTTTTTTTCTTTTTACCTTTCTGAATTTCTCCCTTGAAGGGATTGACAGCTTTGAACTATCTTCCCAAAGATCTAAGGAATCAAAAAAACAGTGGTTTCTCTAATAAATAATGTCATAGATCCCACTGGTTTAAAGCACCACAGAAAGCAACCACAGAGGATTGGGGCAACTGGAATCAAAGTCACCTTGGCAGTAACACTGCTATGATGCTGTTTTTAACTGCATGAGAACATATGGTATTTGGAAACACATGAAGAGACAAAAGTTAATTGCTATATCCATTCCTCTTTCTCCTTAAAACTGTAGCAAAGCATACTGTAACTGGGCACTTTAACCTAAATTTTCAGATATTATTGCTTTCCTTTATATTCAGTTCACATGGGGTGAAGTCACCTCTGATCTCTGTGCCACACGGTCTGGCTGTGCTACCTGCACAACATCTTAAGATGATGATTAACCTACATGCTCTCCGGAATGCAGGAGAATTCAAAAATTTCCCTCTCCCGCTGAGTTCTGACTCTGTCTATCTCATTCTTGTAGGAGCAGCTAGAGAATGCATTTTCCAGATGGAGCAAATGCACCAAAATCAGCTTGAGCACTATTTACTCTCTGCTAGGAAACACTGCATGTGCAATGCTTATAATCCTTTGGCTATATGAGTATAACCTTTTTTAAAAAAGAGGCCAGATTATGAATATAAATTATCATCATAGCTCCACAGAAAATACAGATTTCCACTACTGAGGATATAACCTAAAAATAGTCTTCTGTGATGAGAGTATGTTGCTTGGAAATATGACTTACACTTTTTTTTTAAGGATAAAAAAAACAACACGAACATAATATAATTGTATATATAATATATAATATATATAATATATCTTTACTATTGTGATGTGTTAGCTAACTGACAAGAGCAAAGAATTCATCTGTATGTCCCTAAAAGGCCTTCTGTCTGTGACTTTTCCTCACAGCTGCTTATCTGAGATTAGTCTCTATGCTTGAGTAATTCCCATTGGCACAGTTGCAGGCAAAGTGCTACTGTCTGCCAAGCTTCTGAACTAATCATTGGTGAGTGTAGTACCCCAGGAGTGAGAACCTGGAGGCTTAAAATTTACATGAATCCATTTTTACTTTCCATAGCTCTGGCACTGAGCAAAGTGCACTAGAGCATGATCTGTTGCATCAACATTGCTTTTTAAAAAATGGAAAAAAAGAAAACATTTCTTGTTTTCATTTCTTTCCGGCAGTGCGTGAGCAGTTTTTTTTTTTTTTGTTTTTTTTTTTTTTTGTAATTTAGTTGTTCCAATTGTTATTTTTCACCATTTTTTATGAAGTCTGCTATTTCATGTGGGCCTTTTTGTCTGTCAACATCTGTCTAAAAATAAATACTCCTAAATGAGTTTTCTCTCACTTCTATAGACAAACAGAAGAAAATGTGGCCGGTGAGCACTCAGGACTCTGGTGAAAGACAAGGAGACTGAGTAAACCCAGTGCACCTTTCTTCACTTCATACCATGGCTAACCTGCAAAAAGGTAAGGCAGAAACCTTAGGTTAAAGAAAGTGTTTGTATTACAAAAGCATCTAGAATCTGCTGATAACCTGGGCTGGAAGAAGGGAGGGTTTAGGGCATCTGCCAGGGATGATTTGAAACACAGCTGTGACTATTAGCTGAGTCAGGAAGAAGTGGGGTGAGACAAGGGATAACTTTAAATTCAATTGAGTGCTATAATCACCAATCCACTCTGAAGCAGACCTTATTTCCAGTTCAATTCTAGAAAACATTCCCATGAAAACTTTTGGTTCCTTTGCTAAACTTATTCTTTTCCTAGAAAAAAGTATTCTGAAGACAAATTTCCAGTAAGATCTATCTAGTATATTTTTGCATTTGTCACTGAGTCTTAGACAGATACCTGAGTAGTTTAGAGGGAAAAAAGCCACTTTTTTCTTTTTTTTTTTCTTTTTTTTTTTTTTCATGGATAGAAAATAAATTGAATCTTGTAGTAGTATTAAGGACCAATGCTGAAGCATCTAGTATCTTATATTTTTAATATGTAATTGGAATAAAAGGACTTGATCTGCATAATAGGGCTCTACAGTGTCCAGAATACACTGGATACTCTGTCAGATGCAGCCAGATAGATTGTATCTCTCCAGCTTTTCAGCATCTGTTGACTTCACTGTAGTTAATTTTGCTCCAGACCAGTCCAGCACCTTGTGGAAAACAAGCTTTATATCTTCTGTGTGTTTAATTTAAACACTTGAGCACTTTCTTCATAATGTGATTTTTTCAATCGGTGATTTATTCTAGTTGGCTTTGCTGGAATGCCTTCTATTTTTTCCAATTTCATTTATGTGAAGAGTGGACCATTATTTTTATGAGAATTACAATTATCTGTCTCATTAAAAGATCATTCATGTACATATACTCAATTTCCTCTAAGTATCGATGAAATTTTTTACTATCCCAGCCTTCATTGTTGAAAACAACATTGTATATGAAAAATGTTTAAAACTTCCTTCCTTATGCATTCCCAAGCATTACTCTTTATTTTGTCTAGTGAACTTCCTTAACGCCTCTATTGAACATTAGCAGTACCTGGTAGAAAGATTTTATATACTTCTATTGGGTTTTGTACTTGGGATATTGTCATGTTGCATGAACTTCCTAATTACTTTCGAAGATGAAATTTTTTTCCAGTAATATAAGTCTAGAAACTTTCTAAAATATATAAAACAGCATGTCAGACGTTATGACGTGTAGACTATAAAAAAAATGGTCTGCTAAGGAGTTTTACTGAAAGTGATATTGCATCTGTTGTTCAAAGTCCCAAATTTTAAAGGTATGCACCTGCATAGTAATTTTTAAAATGTTTTGGTGTAGTTAACGATAAAATTACTGTATCTAAGAAGAATGTCACATTTTAAAAATCAATACTGGCAGTATTATTCAGAAATAACCTTTTGAAATGTAAAGATTTTTCCTACGTTGTTATTCTTGTTTGGAGCACTTATACTAGAATTTATTTTAACGTGACCTATTTAAAAAACAAATCCTTGCATTGCTGTATGTAGACAGACAATGTGTTCCTACAGCAAATGGGAAGATGGCAAGATCTTTTTGTCAAAAGACAGGCAGAAGTGTAAGGCAGAAATTGGGTAAAACTATTGTTAAAATCAGACAATAAGGTGGCAAATAAACCACAAGTAACCAGCAGGATATTTCAGTAGCATGTTCTCACTTTTAAGCACTTCTTGCTTTTGATCTATTTTGCCAGGTTTAGTTTATATTCTGTAGAAAGCAATCTTGCCTCTCTTCCATTAGCACTTTGTACTTTCTTAATTGATTTTAGTGCTCTTTGACTTTCTTTTTGAGAATTTATTTTCAGTGAAAAGAATATTTGACCTTGAGGTCATTGGTTCTAATTCTATCTTCCTCTAGTAAAGTTAGCAAAACACTCAGAAGAGGAAAACTGTGACTATAACATGCTAAATATTCATTATTAGACAAAATTTGTTACCATCTAATAGGGTTTCAGTTGCTTATAAAGCAGTGGATTCATTTCAGTTTTAAGAAATAAGTAACAAGAACTATCATGGCAGTCCTGATATTGGTGCCAGCAGCTGACCAAGCATTGCACACTTGAATGCAACTCTGGCTTTTTGTGTTGATTTTTTGTGTGGATTACAGGCTCCCTGCACAATTTCAGTGTGAACACACTCCCTTTCCCTTTTAAAGACACTGTAAAGAACATCGCTTATAGCTTTAAGATCTTAATAATTTCTACAATGAAATTTGCTGGAACTTTTGTGTATGGGTGGAGTTTTGTGTTTTAAAAAAGCAAAAGTTAACGCTGAAGTTTTGTCAACTTTGCCTCACATTGAAGACAATCCATCAAATTAATTCTCGGCCATCAAAATAAGAAAATTATTAATAAGAAAAAAATGCAATTAGTGTTTTAGATAGATATTCCAAAATCAGTGTTATGAAATTGAAGTTTAATTGTCTGAGATCAGCAAAAAAAAAATCCTTACTATTTGGTCCCACCCAAAAAAACATCTTCATGCAAAACACTAATATTTAATATTTTAAATTATATTTTTGTTTAGGATGGATTTTAAGGTTTTTGTTCTTCACTCCTAGAGCTTTACATAGGTGCTAAATTAAGCAAGATCTACATGTCCTTTTGTGCCTCAGTAAATCAAAGGAAATAATGCTCCTAATGTAACTCAGATGATTTGAGAATAAATCCACTGCTGATTATAACAACTCAGACACTAATATGATTAACACTGCTCATAAGCTGTTAAATAAAGAAATTAATTTACAATTAATGAGTTGCCAGCTCACTCCTGCAACGGTGATTGCTTCTCTTCCTTCAGTTTCAGACCCTGTCATGAAACTGTCTCCACTGCCTATATGGCCTAAGTTTAACTTTAGATTTCTCATCAGTTCCAGTGACATTTGTTCTGTTCTTGCCATTGCCTACCATCTCCTATTTACATTCATGTACTATTACTACCAGTAGACAAAGTAAACAGCAGTCAGGGCTATCTGTTAGGCTGCCTGTGAGAGGCAATATTATGGTTGCTTAGCAGCCAAGAAGACAAGGTAATACATCACTTTTGTACAGGGAATGAAAGAGAAAGCAAATTTAGGCAGGTAGAATATTAATAATCAGCTAAGGCCCTAGTATGAAAAGTCTGAATCATGAATTATCCTGAGAGATCAGCATCAAAACTTTGTTTCAGGTTAAAAATATCTGTGTACCCTGTGTGAATTTTCTTTCCTGCAAATAAGGCCTAATTTCACAAAGGGCTTTAGCATCACGACACCATGCTTTTAGGCTCTGTCCTTCCCTGGCCTCCTAGGCTCCTTAACATATCTACAGACGGGTAAATCTGATATCTTTACCATGTAGATTGGTAGAATGCTTTCTAAAAATCAAATTTAGGAGCAACATGGATTAAAAATTATATATTGGTGAAGAATCAGCATGATTCACGTCACAAAAATCCAGTGAAATTCACTGAACAAGCTGATAAGCATACTGGCAAGAGACATTTAGCTGGTGTAGTCTGCTTTGATTTTCAAATAACATTTTGCAAAGTCTTTCATCAAATCCTCTTAAAGAAATTAAGCTGCCAGGAAAAAAAAAAAAGTAATGTTTTCACATGAATAAAAAATGCTGTAGCATATAGAAATATGGTGAGATAGTCAGCTTTTAAAAAAAGAGAACATCTCATGTGGCTCTGCATTGTACCTGTGTTTCACATATCACAAATTAATCAGAAAAGGAGGTGAAATGAGGGAGGTGGACAAGTTGTGGTAACAAATATATTACTAAAGAGAAGAAAGATGGCAGTCTGCTGCAAAGGAGGACTCCATAATACTGAATAGCTTCATAATAAAAGGGAAGACAAAATGAAATCATAATAGATGTTAAACAAGGCACATAGAGAAAACTATACTCTTATAGTTTACTTGTATATAAGTGGGATCTGAACAAATTATTACTACTCATGATTGTGATATGGATTTGTAATCATGAATTCCAGAAAGTATAAAGCTATGAATAATTATTGAGAAAGTAAATAGGAGGCCAGGAACTATTTCAAAAGGAATGGAAATCAAAAGAGGATGCCTTGGTATGCCATAGTTAAATCCATGGTACATCTGAATCTTGAATACCTATTCAGTTCTGGCCTTTTCTATTCCAAAGAATATGTGAAAATGGAAAAGATGCAGATAAGTCTGGAAGTGATGCTCAAAGATATGGTGTGGCTTTTGTATGATGAAAAAAATAGATAATTTATAGTTTTCAACTGGAAGAGAAGGATAAGCAGGGAACATGATGAAAGTATGTAAAATTTGAGGTGGCATACAAAAAGTAAATAAGAATCACCTGCTAAAGAAAAAAAACAAAACTCATAGGAGGGTCCAAATGAATGAATGGAAATACTCCTTGATACAATAGGTTTTTAATCTGTGAAACAGTTTAAGAGTAATATTTTGAGTGCTGAAACTCTTCAAAAATTTGTTTTTTTAAAAAATCTGAAAGAAAAACATGAGAATACAAGAACTATTTAATACAAGACAAAATTAAATTCAGGAAGTCTCTGAACCTCTAATTGCTGAAGAACTGGTGACTATTGCAGGAAAGTAGGTGGCAATGCCCACTTCTCTGATGCTTAGAGGCTATCCTGGCACCCACGAGCAGTCACAGCTGAAGACAGAGTAGGTGATCCCTACACAAGGCAGAAGAATTCTTTCCAGCCCAAGGAAATGTGCAAGCACAAATTCATCCTTAGATGGTTAGCATGGTACAGGCTGAGTTACTCTTGGGATTGTTCAGAAGACAGATTTTTAGATGCTAAAGGAACTTTACTAAGAGGAAAAGGAGATGCTGTTGGAATATTGGAATATGGACATTGCCAGGGCCAGAGTGGCTAAACTAAGAACTGACCATTAACTCAGGCTTAGGTGCCTAAATCTTTAGTTGGCACAGCTCAGAATAATTAATTCATAGATTACTTTAAGACATTAAGTGCCTTGGATACTGAAGATTTCTTATAAAAGCAAATATTTTAATCCACTTAAATTCAATTTCAGTTCTAGCATAGTAGAATGTGCCTCTTCCCCCCACCTCCTCTGCCTCCTACCCCCAATCTGGTCATGTAAGAATTTCCAAAGCAAAGCAAGGATTAGGGGAAAAAAAAAAGTATTTTTAATTATAGTTGCTGAAATCCTTACTATGTTTATGCATTCCTTTTTGGTAAACATGCTGAAAAATATATAGTAGCACAACCCTGAACAGCTTCATTGCTCCTTAATACTTTAATAAATGTTCTCCATAAATCTTAGCAGCAGACTATGCACATGTCAAATCCATTTATATACTGGCTGGGTAGATTTAAAGTCCAAAGATATTATGTTGATAGCATCCCTTTGCTGGTTGTAAAGAAATATGGAGAAAATGTGGGATTCATTATGAGCCATTTCTTATTTTCCAAGTCTCAACAAAAACAAAAACAAAAACAACACCAAAACACAAAGAACAAAAAAAAAAACACAAAAAATAAACAGAAAAAACCCCAAATCCAAACTAAACCCCCAAGAAAACAAAAACACAAACACCCCCCAAAAAACAAAAAAAAAAAAAAAACAAACACAAAAACCCAACCCCCAAACAAATAAACAAAAAACAAATAAAAAAAAAAACCCCCACCCAAACAACTAAAACCCCTCCTGTTCTGATTAGACTAAACAACAATCATTGGCTGAAAGTTATCTCTTCTTTTTTTTTAGGTAAAAAAATCATGGTCAGTTTGATCTGTCAGTCCACGTCCATACCCCCACCCCCATTTCTGGTGTTCCCTGTTGTGATTTTAGCGTCAAAAGTATAGGAATATATAAAAATGTTGAATTCCAGAGCTTTTTACTTTCCATAACAAACATATTAACTTCCAAAAAAACCCTGAATTTTTTAATGGCTATGTCTCTCAAAAACACACTTTAGACCTTAAGGATTCACCCTTTTTGAGAAAGAATTCATTATTTATGTAATTACCATGAACACCATTAGAAACAGATGAAAGACCTTAGAATTTAGAGGCTTAAGAGTATTTTCCTCAGTACAATTCAGTGGTAAAATTTGTATAGATTTTAACACGAGATGATTGTGCCCAAACCTTTAAAGGAAAAAATACATTGTTATCAGATTTTACTTATGACAGCTCTGACAAAGAAACCATGCTGTAGACAGAACTGAAATTTGGCTTGCATTTCTCATGTTTAGAGGCAATTTGAACTAAAAATGAAGTAATCTGGGAACTGGGCATTTGTGTACATGGTATGAGGCTCCTAGAAAGGAATATTGTGCAAGTGATGCTTTTAAGTCTATTCCTGAACTTGTTTCACATTTAATTTTTTTTTTTGTAAAGCTATATTTATGGTTTATGTGGGGAAACATACCATCATAATTAAATTGGTACCATTATAGCAATGTAATTCCCTGTTAAGATTATTTTCAAGTTAATTGTAATTATAATGAAATTAATTGTTATAGTAATTATTTTAAATGTAATTCATTTGCCTTTTTAACTACGTAATCTTCATTAGTTATGTATTATAGGGGTTAGATTTAAAACTGTCCAGTGCATGTGGATCCTTAAACGTATCCAGATTCTGTTTTTGATTTCTTTTACATCAGAAATCTGGTGTTCAACATCTGAGGCTCTATCACATGAAATGACAGAAAAATGTGACCAGGTTGGTCTTCCAAGAGTAGATAGCTATAAATTTCTCTGTGATATGTCTGAGACAAGAGATCTTGCTGACATTTTTGACCCTGCAGCCCTGGCCTTCCTTTGCTGAGATTAGGGCACGAGCAGCATCTTGGAGGAGAGGTGAAGGGCACCAAGCTGATCTCCCTGTGGGACGCCTTGTCCTCCTTTCTGTTCCCGAATAATCAGCCACATCAAAGTAAATCACAGATGATTAATGTAAAACTCTTGATTGCAAAAGGAAACAGAGGAGAAAAAGTGTTTGCTGTCAAAATCTGCCAGGCAGGACAAGACATGTGTACATGAACACTTTCCCAGTACTCTTTACCCATGGTTTAACCTGACCTGTTGGTCTTTCTTCTAGAGCAGAATGGAAAAGACGAAATTCCTGCACACACTGTTAGTGAGGATGCATCAACACACAACTTCACTCCTGCAAAGAGCAGAATTATTACCCCTGCAGCCACGTCCCAGCCTTTCACTGACCCAAACACTGCAGAAGTTAGAAGGTCAGAGACACGGGATTAGTGCATTGGCTCTGCAAACAGGGAGTTAATTCAGGCACAAACCCCATCTCAGCCCTGGACTGAAAAAGCGTGCTAGAACTCTACAGACAGTGTATGCCAAATCACTCAAATTTTGGACAACATAAAGGGGTTTATCAGTCGAAATGAAAACTACACAATTTTTTGATTTCTGCTTTGCAGCACAACAGTTTCAGATGAATTCTGATTGAGATATTTCTCTAATTAAATCCAAAAATTCAAGTTAGCAGTACAAGGAAAGGAGTAACAGAAATAGAAACAAAAGAACCCAACTCTACTTATTTGAATTATTTTGCCTCCCTAACAAATTTCTGCCATGAGTATTATCAGGAGTGTTTCCCATGCTGCCTAGTGAGAAAGATGCTTAAGACTCTCTTGGTGGCCATGTAAAACACTAACTTGGGAAAAGAAAACCACTACCATTAGTATCCATATGTCTCTTTTGGCACCAATGTCATCAGACTTCAATGTGCTTTTATATCATCACAGATGCATCTTATTACTAGTTTTAATTGAACAAATACTGTGTCATGGCTCAGCAATTTGGTCCTCTGGAGCACTTCTAAAAAAACCTTTGGGGCACTGGTGCCAAAGGATGACAGTTGTATTTGTTGTCCTCTGCCAGCTTCAGCACTTTGCCTGCTGTTCCTTCGCTTCACATCTAGGTTTGTTTCCTTTCTTTATTCTCCTTTTCCCACTCCCTTGCCCTAGGGGACACAAAGCTTTATCCAAGAATGTTCTCTGACCATCCCTCTTTTGTCTAAGCCTCAGTACTTTCATAAATCCTTTTGAAGAGAAGAAAAAAGAAAAGGAACAAAAAAAAAAAAAAAAAAACAAAAAAAAAAAGAAAAAAAAGAAAAAAAGAAAAAGAAAGAAAGAAGACAAAAAAAAAAAAAATGGAAAAGAAAAAGAAAAAAAAAGAAGAAGAAATACAAATCTCATAGCAAGGTTTAAGATATTTCCATTTTTACTGAAATAACTTCTTTTGTAATTTTATTTTTGACTGTGATGATATTCTGATGCAATGTATTAATTCATCAGTTCTACTTCCCCATGGGTCTGTCTGGGAGAAAACATTGTTACAGAAATACACATTCCAGAGTAACAATTTACTTATGAGCTTAATTATTCATTTTTAAGAGCAAAAATTTTTAAACTCTTTGCATTTCAGAGACACTGAAAGTTCTAATCAAGTTTTTGATTTAGAAAAATGGCATCAATCAGCTCAAATGGTATCTGTAGGTGTGGAACATGGAATATTATAGGTTTGTATTTACTTGTTTTGTTGGGTTTTTTCTTTCCCCTGAAAGTGAGACATTCAGTAATAACACACAAAATTTAATATTACAACTGGCAGTCTGTCATCTGATGGAACATGGGTGGAAGATAGGGAAATCCCTTCCAGCAACTGTGAAAAATGCTGCTGTAGATTTATTGAAAACATTTTTGGTACCAAAGTCAGCTTTACAAATATCCAATAATCTTACCCCCAACTGTTCAATCCCATCCCAGTATCACTTTATTGCCTCTTCAGCTGCTTCAGTATAACAGTTTTAAAGCCTTAATATAAACCAGATGATTCAAATCATGATCAGAATTAAATAAACAAACACTTCTGGAGGCTTCTTTTAAACCTGGATCAGTTTGTGAATGTGCTTTACACCACAATCCCACAAACAGTTATGCTGACACAAGTGTACAGGCTGCAAATTGCACTGGAGAACCAGCAATAATCAACCAAGCATGAAAACTTGGGCTCCCAAAGCACGTTTTAAAAACAGCCAATTAAATTTCACGTGGCTGAGACTCACAGAAAATAAGTTGGCCTCCCACTGGTAAATCTATCAATGAAACTCTGGAGTCCAAAGTTCCACTTTCCTACCTAACTAAATAATACCTCTGAAAAGAAGTGCCACAAAATATTTGCTTAAGGTTTTTGCACCAGTGTGGAAAACTCCTTTCTACCCTGAGGATCTAAATCTGAATTTTAGTGCAGCTTCCAGTGATACTCTCCACACTAAATAAAGTCGATAATAAATCCTTGTCACAACAATTCCCCTTGCAATGAATGTATCAAGATAGAAAAATCCATATTTATATTTGTTTAAATATGTATCCCAAAGCTCAGCACAAATATTGCTGGTGGTTGTATAACAGGTCCACATTACCATTACAAGCTCCAAAATTCAAGCTCATAGAAAGTGCAAATGTGATCTTGCCATTTGCATGTTCTGATTGGCACTAGCTACGCTCAGCCTAGAGTTTGAATTATTGTAGGGATGTTTGTTTCTGTTTTCTGTATTGTGTCTCTTCTGATTTATGTTCACATTGGCCTCATTAAAAATATTTTTTATTTCTCTTCTGCTTCTAATTAAGCTGCTGCTACATCTTATGAACTTCATTTAATTAAATTAATTAAGGAATTTATTTGCAGAACAAAAGATAACCAACCCACCAAGCTTGCTTTCCCAAATGCCCACAGCTCTAATAGAAACAAAATCAGAGGCACCAATTTTAAAGTTAAGCACCTGCAGCACAGTAGCATTGTGATAAAAGTATCAGAAATACTTTACAGATATTTGGGGGTTTTTAACACTTTTTTTGTCCCCTCAGTGCTTAGACTGTGACTTTAGCAATGATGGTGTAATAAGAAAGTCACCTGCTTTAAAATTAAATGTCTTATCCATGCAAATTGGAGGAACAATTTTTCACCTTTGGGGCTCATAATGCATGATTGAGCTTTTTTTTTTTTTTTGTTTTTTTTTTTGAATATAAGATTCATACCAGAAGAGAAATCACATAGCATAGTAAGAGTTGAAGCAATAATTTCATTTTCTTATATAATTAAGAGTGCTTAATTTACAATGATGTAAAATCTGATCTCTGAGTACTCTGTTCAGTGAAAGATATTTAGAGTTTGCAGACACCAATTTTATGACAAAGCTGGAGAACGTTCATTTCACTGTATTTTGAAGCTCCATTTCTTTGCAATCAGGACATAATAAACTGATTTGTAGACAAAAAGACACTCCCTAAATATGCCTTTCTTTGTAACAGACATCCTACAGGCAGATCTGGATTAATCATTTCCATCAGCACTGCAAAAAGTTATTAAGTGTTTGCCAGACAAGCAAGGTTTAATTCCTCCAGCTGGATGCTGCCAACCCCTTCACAGCACATTGCTCTTGTCACAGTGGTTGGGCATAGTTTTAAAATACATTTACTTCAGCCTCAGGGTAGTGTGGAGCCCTTTTGCTTGTTTACTTTTCTTTCACCTTCTTCCTCCCAATGCAGTGAAGGGAAGTTGTTGCTGGGGAGACCTGGATAAGCCAAGTAAAGCCAGGATGCTTTAAGAGTATTGATAATAATTTATTTATCTTTCCAATTTATTTTGAGAAATAAGGTTGGGGTTTTGGGGGAGGGGGTGTAGGGCAATAAGGTACTGCTGCACTTAAATCATTGCAGTAGACCTGGGCCATTAAAATATCACTGCAAACCAAATGCATTTCCATGCACCCCTCTCCTCCAAGCCTCTCTTAAATTCCTTTCCAACAAAACCACTACCTGCATCATAATGTCATTATGGACCAAACTGTAATTGCCTATTCTGGACCATGATTGTGTAGTAACACACAATGTTATTA